>CM029627.1:54128526-54146026 GCA_017311315.1 Dendrocalamus latiflorus | reverse complement strand
GGCCCGCCGTCTCCCGACCCGTGCGTTGCCGGTAGCCGCCGCCTCCCGCACGCCGCTTGAAGCCGTGCCCCCCCCCGGCCGCCTCCGCCCGAACGCGCCGTGCTCCGCCGCCTGCCCTGCCGGCCCCGCCGCTCGGCCGCCCGAACGCGCCGTGCGCCGCCGCCTGGTCTACCGCCTCCCGGCCCCTTAGCCGCGCCCCGCATGGCGTAGCCACCGCGTGCTCGCCCGAGGCGGTCTCCCTTGAGCCGCCGCCGCCCCGCACGGGCCTCGGCTCCTCCGCCCGCTCGCGCAGCCGCGCCCCGCCGAGCGCCCCGTGTTGGCCCCGCCACCCGCCTCCGTGAGCCGACCCCGCCGCCCGTCGCCCGCCCGAGCCGGCAGCTCGGGGTCTTGTCTCCTCCGCCCGAGCCGGTTTCGGGTCCTGCCGCCGCCACCGCTAGGGGGAGAAGGGGAAACCCTAAACTGGTATTGAGCCGGCCGGCTGGGCCAATGGGCCGTGGGAAAGGGGGGCCAGCGGGAGGGCAACACTTGGGCCGAGAAAGGATGATCCGCCCGGGGGGAGGGCTGAAAAAAAAGAGAAAAGGCCGGTCGGTGGGGGATGGGGCTGGTATTTTGCGAATAACACCCTAAAGGTAATGTAATTACCGAAGAGCCCTTAAAATTTGCATCTGAGTCCCAGATTTTGCAGCAAAGGCCTCGTAGTTCTGAAAATTACGTATACGCCCTTAAATTTACGAGCGGGTCCATTTTTTTTGCAGAAAACCCCTCTGTAAATCAGGAAATTGCGCGAATTTTTCTCTGAACTGAAATATTGCGTAAAAACCCTCTGGAATTGCAGAATTTGCTGAAATTTCATATTTTAGCATAAAAGGGCCTCGGGAATCTGAATTTTGCATTGTTTTTAGCATTTGAAGCTTATTTATTTATGCCATTATTATTCTCTGTATTTTCTGTATTTATTTACTGTTTTTGGTTAATTGTAATTGCTAAAAAATTGCTTTTAATCACTGAAAATAGCAGTAAAATTATAGAAAATGCATAGAAAATTCTGGAACATTACGAGAATCTTTTTGTACCATTTATTTACCCGCAGTGAATTATTTCGTGCATGTCTACCAGCAGTAGATTTATACACATTCAGATGACTAGCATCACGAACTGGAAGTTCGAGGAGCTGGCCCAGCAGGGCCAAAACTATCTGATGTAGGCATCCGATGTCGAGATTGTACTTGGAGCCAGGAAGCTTCGCGCGACTATTGGGGTTGGCGGACTGAATGACGCCTAACCCACGCCTAAAGAGAATGATCAGGCACTTCATTTTCTCAGGCACCACTTCTGCCTCACTCTCAAGAATGAGTACATGGTAGAGAATAGTGCGCTAGCACTGTGGACCGCACCCAAGAAGCAGGTTTGAGAGGCTAAAGTACACCATTCTTCCTCAAGCAGAGTGGGAGTGGATCAGACTAAGGTTTGCCGACTTTAAGACGGTCGGGGAATACAATTCTGCCTTGCACAGGATTTGTATCCCAATGCAGAAAATTGAGAAAATCCTTCCACCCCAATGCAGCATAATCCGCACGCAATTATTGTCAAGACGGCTATGAGGAATATGCCGAATTGATTGATATGATGCAAGTTGCGGAGGCTCAGGACAAAGTTCTCCGCAAGAACTAAGTCACTCAGCCATCTGGTAGCTCCACTGGCCGTGAAGCCAACGCCGAGAGCAACAAGGTGCGAAAACCCTTGATAGAGAAAAGGGGAAGGAAGGGTAAAACCGTAGCCCAGAAAGGCAAATCAGACGCTCCACATGAGAATAAGGCTAACAAGCCAAAACAGGATGGCAAAGGGCAGCATGAAGCCCACTTTGCATCGGTTGAGGGGGAGAGTTCCGAGCAGCTGCCCGCGCTAATGGAGGTTGAGACCATCCAAGCAGTAGCACCCCCTCTCGGCCTAGCAGCAGCCAATGCCATGATTTCTCTTGAAGAGAATGTCACCCCTGAGAAAATAGCAGAAGAAGTCTAGTGCACTGAATGCATTTTGACTTTAAATGTCATTTATTTTGTGTGGAAGAATATGTTAGAATTTGCATGGATGGTACTTAAGAATTGTTATCTTCTCGTGATGGTTGGATGATATTTGAAGAATTCATTCATTTATTCAGTTTATGATGGCATGATATGTTCTGATATTGGAGTATTTTATCTATGTATTGATTGCCTTCTCATGCATGTTAATAAAATACCCTATATTAGAACGCGTGTAGCGCCCTATGAAGGAAGTGTGCTTAGCTAGCAGCGGCACAATGCATATCATCTTAAGAGAGACTAAGTATTTTCAGTCGATTCGTAAGAGCACTAGCAGCCTTACGACAATCGCTAGAAGCGATGCATGTATAATTGGATCTGAAAGAGCCATAATGGGCACAACTTTGGTCATTGAAGAAGCCTCATTGTACCCAGAATCGACTAGAACTCTCCTAAGTTTTAAGAATATCCGCGCAAATAGTTTCTGCGTTGAGACTAAAGAAGAGTACGGTAAGGAATACCTGCTCATTACGAAGCGCAAAAGGGTATTAGAAAAACTTCCTTCACTTGAAACTGGGCTATATTATACCAACATTAAGGCGCCTGCAGCGTACACTGTCCTGAAGACGGTATTTAAAAGCTCTGAACTCTTCTGTCTCTAGCATGACAGATTAGGCCACCTAGGTCTTAGGATGATGAGAAACATAATAAAAAACTCGCATGGGCATAATATTAATGAAGAATTTCCCAATCATGAAGATTTTGTGTGCCCTGCATGTGCACCGGGAAAATAATAACTAGTCCCTCCACTCTGAAAGTGAAGGATGAAGTCTCTGCATTCCTGGAACGCATCCAGGGAGACATTTGCGGTCCCATTCAGCCCATCTCAGGGCCATTCAAGTATTTCATGGTGCTCATTGATGCTTCTTCGAAGTGGTCATATGTGGGTTTGTTGTCCACGAAAAACAACGTCTTTGCAAAATTGATCTCGCAGATCATTCGCATCAGAAATGTATTTCATGATCATCACATCAAGTCCATTAGAATGGACAACGCCGGCGAATTTACTTCAAAGGCATTTGATGATTATTGCATGGCGATGGAAATTGCAGTTGAGCACTCGGTACCGCATGTCCATACCCAGAATGGTTTGGCAGAGGTTTTAATTAAGAGAATTAAATTTATTGCCCAACCCCTCTTGCATAATTGTAATTTGCTAGCTACATATTGGGGACCCGCAGTCCTACATGCAGCAAATCTCATCAATCTTAGACCTTCGGCCTTAAACATCCATTCACCTATGCAACTAGCGCAAGGGTCACCACCGAAAATTTCCCAACATTAGGGGGAGGAAATCAACCCCTTGATGAAGAATGTCGGGAAATTACGTGGCAAGCCAGGGGAATCCATGCAGATGACCCGCGCACAAGAGAAGTCCAGAAGACAATAGAAGTCCAGAAGACAAGAGAAGTCCAGAAGACAAAATAGATTTGCAAGCATTAGCAAATCAACTGCCTGATCACTTTAGTGATTTGAAGAGCGTGACTAAGTCGCATGTGCCTGCACGCACTGCACCGGAGAGGGTTGAAATACCAAAGAAAGCAGAAGGTATCCCTAATCTCGTCCAGAGGCCTCAGAAAAATAAAAAAGAGGACGAGAACTCCGGTTTCCTCGAATCCTTAGTAACTGGGGACGCCTGGTGAAAAAGGATAAGAGGGATTTATCACAGCCGATCATTGAAGTTCCCCAGAATGAGAAGGGGAGCCAGTTGAGACCTGGCACAAGTATGACACCTTCCGAAAAGGGCATACCGGATCTGAATATCCCCATCGGCATGGATGTGTGCGCACACATCAGAGCCGAAAAACTAAAGGAACTTGCCACCGCAATTGAAAGAAGCGATGCGCAAGGTGAAACTCCAGAAGAAGCAACTCATGAAGAAATAGCTATAAATTATGTGCACACGGGAGAGTCCCTGAATAGGACAACAGCTAACATCGATATCTACTTCGCAAAGAAAATTGCCACCATCACCGATCTTGATCCCGAGCCTGCATCGCTCGCTGAATGTAAGAAAAGATCAGATTGGGAAGAGTGGAAGAAGGCAATAGCAACTGAATTGCTATCTCTGAATAAAAGAGAGGTGTTTAGGCCCGTATGCCGCACACCTCCCCACATACACCCCGTTGGGCACAAGTGGGTATTTGTTCGAAAGAGAAATGAAACAAATGAAGTAGTGAGATACAAAGCAAGGCTGGTAGCCCAAGGTTTCACTCAACATCCTGGAGTTGATTATGAAGAAACCTACTCCCTGGTCATGAGTGGAATTACCTTTAGATACTTGATCTCAATGGTAGTGAACTTGAATTTAGAAATGAAATTGATGGATGTTGTGACTGCATACCTTTACGGCAACTTGGATTCGGAGATTTATATGAGAGTCCCTAAAGGAATCCCTCTCCCGAACCAAGACAGAGTAAATAGAAATCTGTACAGTGTGAAACTCAGAAAGTCACTGTATGGACTAAAACAATCTGGAAGAATGTGGTATAATCGCTTAAGCAACTTTCTCTGCAAGAAAGGCTACACGAACAATGAAGACTGTCTTTGTGTATTTATACGGCGATCCCAGAATGGATTCTGTGTAATCTCGGTGTATGTAGATGATCTGAATATCATCGGGACAGCAAGAGAAGCAAGCTCCTATTTGGAGTCAGAATTTGAAATGAAAGATTTGGGCAAGACCAAGTTTGCTTAGGCCTGCAGCTTGAGCATGTCCCTGAAGGAACCTTGGTACATTAGTCTACCTACATCCAGAAGGTGCTTGAAAGGTTTGACTTTGAGAAGGCATTCTCATCGAAAGTACCGATGATCGGGAGGTCTTTACAGCAAGAAAAAGATCCTTTCCGACCTAGGGAAGAGGGGGAGGAAGTCCTAGGACCAGAATTCCCACACTTGAGTGTAGTGGTAGCACTCATGTACTTAGCAAACTGCACTAGATTGGACATTGCATTTGCCGTGTACCTGTTAGCAAGGTACAGTGCAGAGCCCACCAAAAGACATTGGCAGGGCATAAAGGACACCTTCCGATACCTCAAAGGAAGCAAGGACCTCGGATTGTTCTACAGAAAGAATCAAGATCTGAACTTGATTGGCTATGCAGATGCTGGGTACTTGTCAGACCCGCATACCGCTAAGTCACAAACAGGCTATGTATTTCTGTGTGGTGGAACTGGAATTTCATGGAAATCGTCTAAGCAAAGCCTTGTAGCTACTTCGACGAACCACTCAGAAATTATAGCACTGTATGAAGCCGCACGAGAGTGCGCTTGGTTCCGCTGAACGGATCACCACATCCAGCAGCCATGTGGAATGAACATTGTGCAAACCCCCATAATTATCCATGAAGATAATGCAGCTTGCGTTGCACTAGTGCAGACGGGCTATGTAAGCATATCAACCCCAAGTTCCTCTATGCTCATGAATTGCAAAGATGGACAAGATTAAAGTACTGCACACTAAGTCATATAGACTTGTTCACTAAGTCACTCCCCGCATCTAGCTATGAAAGGTGCGTGTGAGGGATTGGAATGATAAGACTTATAGAAGTGCAGAATTCAGGGGGAGAATTCTCTCAAGCCCATTATTAAATGTTAATCCTGAAGGTTAAGTACCCAAATGAGCAAAGTCCTGAAGACTGAATGAAGTTGGGTGAATTGTACTCTTTTTCCCTTGACGAGTTTTCCATGAAGTTTCTCGACCAAGGTTTTTAATGAGGCAATTCGTGCATCGCAGCATCACATGTATCATGTACTCTTTCTCCAAATTTTTCCCACTGGGTTTTTATGGAGTTTTGATGAGGCATGAGCATGTTGGGTGAGTGCCCAAGGGGGAGTGTTAGGAAACCAGGCCCATGGCCAAGAGTCCTGGCATATTTGGGCACCCCACCGTGGACTATAAATAGAGAGCCATACCCCCCTCATTATGTACGCATGAAAGAAAAGCAATAAAGAAAGACCGGGAGTTCTCTCTATCTCTCTGTGTGTTTAATCTATTCTCTCTGTGATTCTGTGATTGATTCGTTCTTGTTCTAAGCAGAGGAATCGTTCGGACTGGTCGCCAGCGACGGTTTCTCAACAGTCTTGAGTCCAATCAGTGCAGGCCTGACTGTACGTTGGGCATCTGCTGCTAGCTAGCTCATCGATCTGCCTAACAAGCAAGCCAAGAGTTCTTTTTTTTAAAAAAAAAGTAGACACGAACAGGAGGCGTGCGTTTAATTTGTTCTTTCTAATATACTGGACGTCTCAGATGAAGTGATACAATCAACAATATGTTAGATAAGTAGTAGTACTAGCTGAGCAGCATACGCTACCTCGGCCTGTTCTTTTCGGCTGCGGCTTATGGTTTTTGGCTGAAATTTTTGAATTTTGGCTGTTTACGGTACAGATTACGGAGAGACAGATACTCGCTTGCGATTTTGACTGGTACAGATGTTGGGCTTTTAACGTATAGATCGTTTAACTTGTAGACACCGTCTTAAGAAACTACTCCGTTTGAAAGTTAGGTACTGTAGCAAAAACCAAAAACCGCCGGCTTGTAAGGTAAAGAACAGCCCTTATCTTACCTGAGGCCATCGGTAACATGCAGCTGGCTTATTAGACCTCTTCCATCTCCATGTGCAGTGCAGGCTTGCTTGCACACCATTTTTTTTCCCGATTGCACGCGCACACACCATACGAGTACGAGCTCTAAACACATGCCTATAATTAGAAAGCTAGGCCAAGGATTAATCCATGGCTGTGATCATATAAAGTTTCCACCAAAACCTACGGGAATTTAGGTGGGTTCTTTTAGATGATAACTTTTGATTTAAAATTTTGAATTCTAACCATTCATAAAAAATAGTATAAAAAATAATAATTACATATAATTTTAATCGATATAGCTAAATTTAACGTACTAACTTTCCCGTTGATCCGGCGGACGTCCGCTTCATGGGTGGTGATTGGTTCGGCTGAAAAGCTCGTGACTTATGGCTGAAAACACTGTAGCTGACAGAGGCTTATTTAGCATAATTAAATTTAAAAAAATTTAAAAATAAAAAAATATGCTAGCTCATTACGTATAATACAAACAAATACGGGAAAAAAGAACCGGCAAAAAAGCTCAACAAAAAGCCAAAAGTTCATAAAAAGACGAAACTTATGAATAGTAAGAAATAAGCTAGAAGTTAGAAGCCGAAGCCGAGTTGATCAGAGCCATATCGAGCAGTGATCTTCGTTCCCTACCAACCGCGCGCACGCCAGCGTACGTTTTTTTTCCCGACTTGCAAACATTGTTGTCGTCAGATTAATTGTTAATTGCTTTTGCAAGTGCGTTAGGATTCGTTTTGTACCTGTGAATTTGCTGTTCGGGTCCAGGCCGTTTTCCTTGACCTAATTAATCATGGAGGCCTTCTCTGCCAATCACCTGGACACGAAGCACATCTGCCGGTTGATTCACAGAACCGAGCAATATTGCATTTGCTGTAGGGATCATCTTTCGTACGTACTTTTGGCCAAAAGTTTGTTTACCCTGGCATAAATTAAGCATCACCCATCTGGAATTCTCGACAAGAAGATGATGCGCCGAGAACTTTTATTGTGTACCGGAGGAAAATATTTTTGAGAGAACGCTACTACAGTACGATCTGTACGGAAAGTACTGCATTTTGAGAGCTACGCTAGCTTCAGATTACGGACAGGGAAATTTAGGCCTGTCTTGGGAAGGACAGTGGCGGAGCTAGAATTTTAGTGATAAAGATGTAAACTTAAGATACATCAGTAATTATAAGCAAATGGGAGTAATTATAAGCTAATAAAACTTCTTCAATCCAACGAAGCATGAATTTAAAGAAATACAAGGACTACTACTAGTTCTACGAAGACTCATATCAGCAAGTGACGCTATCAGCATAACACTGAAGCACTGAACTAAAGCAAGAAACAACTCCAGTATTGCTAGATTCCCCTATGATTAGCCTTCAGGAGACTCAAATGACAAATATTTGCTCTGTTCTCTACCAAGAACAACAATCATGTATCAATGTACCACAGCTACACTAGTATTCTGGTAATCAGGCACTTATACATGTTTTGTATAGTAAAGAGTAAAGACAACCCATGTCCTTCAAACAGAAGTTAGCACTTAATGAATCACCTTCACTTCTATGCCTTCTTAGCTATGAGCAGCATTGAATCAAATACATGATAATTAGATAAAGCAAAGGCTAACTTCTAAGCTCTACTAACTCAGTAACCCTAGTTGAGATCTCATTTTAGTCTTCAGATTTGAGAACTGAGAATAGAGCTATACTAGTACACCGAGTCATTGTGTCACTGGTAATCTTGTCTCTCGTATTTCAGATTTGACTCATTTGATAATAGAGCTACACTACACAGAGCTACATTTGAGAATAAACATGGGTCATGCCGATGCATGTTGCCTGTTGGGCCTAATGGAGTAATGGGCCACCAGGAGTATGTATAGTGTATAGGAATATATATATAGTATATACTTTGTATATTATAGGGTATATACCGGATTTTTTGGCAAAAATTTTAGGGTGCAACTGTACCCCCATGCATATACTCTTTCTCCGCCACTGGGGGAGGACCCACTTTGGACCTGTTCCGAACAACTTTTAGCTTTTAGAAGCTAACTTTTGAACGGAATGACTTCGCAAGTTGGTTTCTATAAGCTGTTTGTGAGAGTCACTGCAGTAGACACTTTGAACAGAATAATTTCTCAACACGAGTGTCTTTTACTCTCTTAATCTCTCTCGCAATTAGTTAAAAGCCACGTCACTTTTGAGCAGGTAGCTAGTTGACTGCCTGACTTAACGTCCTTAAAATGCTGCCAATAAGTAGCTCGTAAGAATCTCCATGATTTTCAGATAAGCTTTCAAGGGCCTGGAATTGCTACGATAATTGGTGAAAAAAGAAAAGGATTTTACACCATATGGTTTAATGAGTTTAGTTTATAATGGTGCAGAATTTAGTTCATATAAAATGCCCTTTTTGTATTGGAGATGATTCTTACACAATAGGCATGGCGTAATGATACGCAAATCAAAAGAAAAAGACAGCAGAGACAAAATGGATTGTGCGGTCCAAGCATGTCCTTAGACATAATTGGATGCCAAAAGATTGGACGTTACTATGTACGTTTTAGTTGGTTTGCTCTAAACTGAAAAGGAAACATATAACTATTAATAGAGAAAAACGGAGACGAGCAAACTCTGATGGTTAATTAGAAAGAAATAAGCTAGCCGCGCAGTTACATGGCTAGCTGAGAAAACAAGAAGCCACCATGTTCGTTCTTAAGAACTAGAAATTCTCATATTCGTGGGAGGAAACAGAGAGATCTACACCTAGACACCATGATCGTAAGACCAATGAGGTGGCGAACTGGCGATACATGGCACGTAGTCGGCGGCCGTATAGGATAATATCTTTTAACGCTACTACAGTAACGATCTGTACGGAAAGTACTGCATTTTGAGAGTTGCTACAGTGATTTCGCCGCGTATCGCTCCCTTATTCGCTCGTTCATGATGCGCCTGACTTGACGGTGGCTTCCACTCTGGCCTTGCTCGCCTCATTCTACAGCCGAACCCGAGTAGATTGTAGAGCCATAATGCATGACGCTAGCTTCAGATGACGGACTGGGAAATTTAGGCCTGTCTTGGGGGAGGATAGTGACGGAGCTAGAATTTTAGTGATGAAGATATGAACTTAAGATACATCAGTAATTATAAGTAAATGGGAGTAATTATAAGTATAACAAAGCTAGTTCAACCTAACGAAGCATGAATTTGAAGCAATATAAGAACTATTACTAGTCCTAGGATGACTCACGTCAGGAAGTGAAGCTACCTGCATAACACTGAAGCACTAAACTAAAGCAAGAAGCAACTACAGTATTGCTAGATTCCCCTGTGGTTAGCCTTCAAGAACATCAAACAATAAATCTTTGCTCTGTTCTCTACCAAGAACAACAATCAGGTATCAATGTACCACAGATACACTGGTATTCTGGTAATCAAGCACTTATACATGATTTATACAGTAAAGAGTAAAGACAATCCATGTCCTTCAAAAAGAAGTTAGCACTTAATGAATCACCTTCACTTCTATACCTTATTAGCTATGAGCAGCATTGAACCAAATACATGATAATTAAGAGCTAACTTCTAAGCTCCACTAACTCAGTAACCCTAGTTGAGATCTCATTTCAATCTTCAAATTTGAGAACTAAGAATAGAGCTATACTAGTACACCGAGTCATTGTGTCACTGGTAGCCTTATCTCTTGTATTTTAGATTTAACTCATTTGATAACAGAAATACACTACACAGAGTTACATTTGAGAATAAATATGGGCCATGCCAATGCATGTTGCCTATTGGGTCTAATGGAGTAATGGGCTGTATATACTTTGTATATTATTGGGTATATACCAGATTTTTTTTGGCAAAAATTTTAGGGTGCAACTGTACCCCATGCATATACTCTCTCTCCGCCACTGGGGGAGGACCTACTTTGGACCTGTTCCAAACAATTTTTAGCTTTTAGAAGCTGACTTTTCAACGGAATGACTTCGCAAATTGTTTTTTATAAGCTGTTTGTGGGAGTCACTGCAGAAGACACTTGGAACAGAATAGCTTCTTAACACGAGTGTTTTTTACTCTCTTAATCTCTTTCGCAATCAGTTAAAAGCCACGTCACACTACTACAGAAAGCCTCATAGTAGACGCCTCATCACAGACGGTTTTGTGAAACCGTCTCTGATTAACACTATTACAGACGGTTGTAATTTGGAGGCCGTCTATGATATTTGTGGTGGGAAAAAGGATTATCACAGACGGTCGGTCTATAATAAGAACCGTCTGTGATAATCCTAGATTATCACAGACGGTTTTTAATTAAAAACCGTCTGTGATAATGACTCTAAGGCATTTATTGCGCTGCTCAGACCACATCTGTCTTCATTTCGATCCAGATCTAGCCACTGCTGCGCACTTTTTCACTCGGGAGGAAGCTAGGCGATTTCAGGCCAGTTAATTTGGTGGGAAGAGGCAGAGATTGAGCTTTGAAGATTCAGACTTTCCTGGTTGCTCTAGATATGGTTAGTAGTGAAATTTATTTTTTCTTTAATTGCATTACAATTTAGGTCTAAGTAATCCATGAGTGTTATTGAAGATGGTTAATTTGCAAAATTGTTGGTTATATAATAGCTATTGTGTTTATAATATGAATTGAGCTAGCAAATTAAGTCTCAATATAATAAATGTGGCCAGTATATATGTAGTAATTATAATTAGTTAATCTAGATTTTAATACTAAGTTGTTATATATGTACGTAACGTAGGACCGAAGCTGGATGTATGCCGCGAGCCGTGTGAGTGAAGAGTACATTAATGGCGTGTCTGCTTTTATAAGTGCCGCCGAGGAGGGTATGTTGAATAAGGGGGTGGAATATATGTGCTATCCATGCACTGATTGCGAGAATTTGAAGATGTTTAAGAACCGAGGGCAAATTGAAGCGCACTTGATTCGGAGGGGTTTCAAAAAGGATTATACGTGTTGGACCAGTCATGGCGAAGTGAATGATCATATGCTGCCGGATGACATCGCCGGTGAAGTGAATGATATGCCGCCGGATGACATCGCTAGGACTGTTCGTTCGGTTTTTTCGGTTTATACGGTTCGGTAAATACGGTTTTAATAATTCGGAAAATATGGTACTTTATAGAATACGGTGTGGTATCGGTAAATACCATCCTATTTCGGTACGGTATCGGTAAATACCAATTTTACCAAAGTTTACGCGAATTGTTAAACGTTAATCTCCATAAGTAACTCCATTCAGACAATCAGACTGACTGGCAGCCAGCCAGTTCTGGACTTCTGGCTGCCACAAGCCCACAACCGCACAAGTCACAACATCAAATTCAAAAGCTCATTTACATATCACATTCACTCACAAATCATCACATTCACAGCCTCACAGATCACTCATTCTATTTCTGTCACAGAACTACAGTCTACACAGAACTACAGTCTACAGTTCTACACAGAACTACATCACTTCATCAGAATTCTGAATTCAGAAATTACAGTCTGCCTGACTACCTCATTCACAGATCACAGATCACTCGTTCAGTCATTCTGTCACAGAATTACAGAAGTCAAATGATCAGAAGTACAATAAGTATTAGGTTGATAGACATGAATAATTAATAGCAAAATACAGGGAAGTTTTCATGAACTTACAACTTTAATCTGCTTGCCTGTAACTCCACGATCAACCAACAAATCAAGAGCAGCAACAATAGTCCCACCTAAAGGTACAAGTTAAATGTATATCATGGTACTTCTGAAAGTTACAGTATAACATGCCATTCTGCTTACATGGACCGATTATTTATAATTTTGTATTCCTTTCTTTCATAAAAAAGAAAGCACAGTCAAATTCTCAAATAACACAATTCTTTCATTTACTTGAGATGACACTGCACAACATAGGTATGATAGAGAACTATGAACTTAGCACATACTTGTTCAGATATATTGAAGGTTGAAGTGTTTCTTCATCCCTCTGTAAGCCTTCATGTTCAATGAAACAAAACAGATAAGTATAAATTGTGCATAGCTTTCAAGATGCAGTTAGTTTGGGTATGTAGTTGACAAAGAACTACTACAATATTGGATGTAAATAGTGTCGATTAGCTTCTTTATTATAATTGCTATGCACAATGGAAAGACTAAATATATTCATAGAGACCAAAAATGTCATATACAGTATGAGTGGCAAAAGAAGTGGCGATTGTAACATTATGAGTTATGATTAAGAATTTCAGATGTTGCTGGAATTCACCATTCTAAGGTAAATATAAATATCCATGCCATTTCAAAGCTTTGCCTTACACTGATTTCACTCACACAGGCTAATTTCAACTTCCAAGCTTTACAAATGTAAGATGACTAACGGATAACACAGCCATAATATTTTCACTTACCAACCAGTCTCTGGAAGCTTCGTATATGAGCAGCCGACCAAGCTCCGCCATGGCACCGGAGCCCGAGCGGCCGCCGGCCGAGCCTGGGACTGGGGGGAGCACCGGAGGTCGGAGACTCGGAGCGGCGAACGGGCGGAGCACCGACCGCCGAGCGCCTAGCCGCCTAGGGTTTGAAGACGAGTGAAAGCTGCGGATCTGGCGAGGCGAGCGGCGACTGCGCGTGTGGCCGTCTGGGGGGAGCACCGGAGGTCGGAGACTCGGAGGCTCGGAGCGGCGGACGGGCGGAGCGCCGAGCGCTTGGCCGCCTAGGGTTTGAAGTGAGAGCTGCGGATCTGGCGACTTAGCGAGGCGAGCGGGCAGCGGCGACTGCGCGTCTGGCCGTCTGGCATCTGCGGCTAGGGTTGATTCCTGTCGCGTGCGACGGGCCATTGGTGCCAGATGGGCCGAGACCCCGGCTGGGCTGTTCCGGAGGAAGTTGGGCTGTTCGGTTATTTCGGTAAATTCGGTTTTCATCCGGTTAATACCGTAAATACCGAATTCCCGATATGCTACTTTTTCAGATACCGAACCGAATACCGAATACCGGTCAAACAGAGTTGACCGGTTCGGTTCGATTTTTTCGGTTCAGTTTGTTCGGTTCGGTGTAAAAATGCACAGCCCTAGACATTGCCGGTGAAGTGAATGACATGCCGCCGGTTGATGTCGATTGTGGTTCGGATTCGGATAGGTTGCACGATGATAATCTGGATCAGATGCTTCGCGATGTAGAAGAGAACTATGATGAGAGAGAGTATGCTAAATTCCGCGGCTTGATGGAGGACTCGGAGAAACCTTTGTACACGGCTGCAAGTACACGAGGTTGTCGGCCGTGCTTGAACTGTTGAAATTGAAGGTAAGCAACGGTTGGTCCGACAAGAGTTTCACGGCACTGCTAGGTCTTTTAGCGGACATGCTTCCGGAGGGAAATGAGTTGCCTAAAACCACGTATAAAGCCAAGAAGGTTCTTTGTTCGTTGGGAATGGAAGTAGAAAAAATACATGCATGCCCGAACGACTGTATCCTCTACTGTAAAGAGTATGCAAACATGCATGTATGTCCGGTGTGCAACGCATCCCGATACAAACGTAACAATCAATCAGATGATGGCGACGAAACAGAGGCGAAGAAAGGACCTCCTGCTAAGGTGGCATGGTATTTTCCTATAATTCCCCGTTTGAAAAGGTTTTTTGCAAATTCAAAGGAGGCAAAACTGCTGCGTTGGCACTCGGAGGAGCGCAAGAAGGATGGAATGCTAAGACACCTTGCTGATTCCGCGTAGTGGAGAAACATCGATAGGAGTTTTGCAGAGTTCGGTGCAGAACCAAGGAATATAAGGTTTGGACTGAGTACAGATGGAATGAATCCTTTCAGTAGCATGAGCAGCCGACATAGCACATGGCACGTGACTCTCTGCATCTATAACCTTCCTCCTTAGTTGTGTATGAAGCGAAAGTACATTTTGCTGTCGATACTTATCCAAGGGCCAAAACAACCTGGGAATGATATCGATGTGTTCCTAGCACCGTTGGTGGAAGATCTAAAAGTACTGTAGAACGAAGGGGTACAGGTATGGGATGCATAAAAACGAGAGAACTTCACTCTGCGCTCCTTATTGTTCTGCACCATAAATGATTATCCTGCCCTTGGTAACCTATTGGGCCATAGTACAAAAGGTGCCAAAGCTTGTACTCACTGTTTAGATGGTACCGAGAGTGTGTGGCTAAGACACTCACGCAAAATCGTCTACATGCGTCACCGCCGGTTCCTTCGGAGGGCTCACCCATACCGCAAGATGAAGAAACAATTTGACGGAGAGAAGGAAGACGGTTCAGCTCCAAGGCATTTAAGGGGACACGAGGTTTATGATATGGTTAAGGATTTAGATGTTGTCCTCGGAAAGGGACGTAAATTGAGGGCTCATGAGAAGAACACCTGGAAGAAGAGATCAATATTTTGGGACTTACCTTATTAGGAGTATCTAGATGTTCGACACTGCATCGACGTCATGCACATAGAAAAGAATGTATGCGACAGCTTGATTGGTCTCTTACTGAACATCCGTGATAAAACAAAGGACGGCGTCAACGCACGGCTTGACTTGGCTGACATGGACATCAGGCCTGAGTTAGCACCGACACAGATGCTCCCTATTGCAATTAGAAATATTTTGCCGATCAAAGTCCGAGAGACAATCATGAGGCTATGTTATTTCTTTAACACAATTGCTCAGAAGGTCATCGATCCCGAAGGACTAGATGCTCTGCAGGACGAGGTGGTGATGACTCTATGTCACCTTGAAATGTATTTCCCTTCTTCGTTTTTCGATATCATGGTCCATCTCATTGTTCACGTTGTGTGGGAGATAAAAATGTGCGGGCTCGTATTCCTACGTAGCATGTACCCATTTGAGAGGTTCATGGGAATTCTCAAGTCCTACGTACGGAATCGTTCTCGGCCGGAGGGCAGCATCGTCGAAGGTTATGCAAGCGAAGAGGTCATTGAGTTTTGTGTCGATTATATGGCTCAAATTCAACCGATAGGTGTCCCTTAATCTCGTTATGAGGGGAGGCTGAAGGGTCTGGGAACTATCGGAAGGAAAGCAATCACTCCAGATATGGACACGTATACTCATGCCCATTTCACGGTGTTGCAACACATGACTGAAGTGGCGCCTTATGTTGACCAGCACAAGGATGTGCTTCGGCAACAGAATCCAGAGCGGCTG
The DNA here is from genome assembly GCA_017311315.1 of Dendrocalamus latiflorus. NCBI lineage: Eukaryota > Viridiplantae > Streptophyta > Magnoliopsida > Poales > Poaceae > Dendrocalamus > Dendrocalamus latiflorus. Next base: position 54,130,179 of record CM029627.1, on the reverse strand, counting down.
GATGTTTGGATCATGAGGCAACACAATCGTCGGTTCAACCAATGGTTGAAGGAGCAAATCGCTAGGAGCTCGCCGAGTCAGACGCTGACATGGTTGGCAAAAGGGCCGATATTTACAGTTGTGACATGGCAAGGATATGACATAAATGGGTACACATTCTATATGCAGTCTCAAGATGTCAAGAGCACTAACCAGAACAGCGGTGTCCGCATAGATGCATTCAGTACCGATGGGTCGAGAAACTCGTACTATGGCTTCATAGAAGAGATTTGGGAGCTCGACTATGTGGTTTTCAAGATCCCCTTATGTCGCTGCCGTTGGTTGCATCTCCCACAGGTGAAGGCTGACAAGTACGGTGTCACGACCGTGGACCTCCAACGTGTCGGGTACAAAGACGAACCATTCGTACTTGCCAATCAAGTTGTTCAAGTTTTCTATGTAACCGACTCGGCAAATTAGAAACGCCATGTAGTTCTTCATGGAAAAAGGAGAATTGTCGGAGTGGAGAATGTAGTGGACGAGGAGGAATACAATCAATTTGACGAGTTACCTCCTTTTGGAAAATGGCATAAGGGTCGACGATGAACAACGTGACGAAACTAGTTACGTACGCATTGATCATGATGAAGGGCTAATTTTTAAAGGAAATAAGCAAGTACAATAAGAATGTATATGTGAAAATGTGTGATGTAGTCAATTTTGATATGTATATGTGAAAATGTGTGATGTAGTCAATTTTGAGATGTATATGTGAAAATGTTTGATGTAGTCAATTTTGAGATGTATATGTTAAAATGTGTGAAAAAATGTATATGTGATGTATATGTGAATTGGTATGCATTTATGTATAGAGCTGGTTGGTGTTGTATATGAATGCAGCTGTTTGGTGGTTGATATGAATGCAGCTGTGTAGTTGTTGGTGTTGTCTTAATAACAACAGTCGGTAAAGGCTTATCACAGACGGTTCTAAGTTCAGAACCGTCTGTGATAACCTCCCTATATATACCCTCTCGCTAGGGTTTTCCGTGTGCGCTGCAGTTATTCGATCTAGATCTAAATCCCGAGCCCGTCGTCGAAGCCGCCTCCCCGAGCCCTCGCCGGCTGCCTCCCCGAGCCCTCGCCGGCCGCCTCCCCGGACGAAGACGTCGTTGCAGCCTCCTCCTCCATCGCCGCCTCCCCGAGCCCGTCGCCTCCTCCTCCGTCGCCGCCTCCTCCTCCTCCTCCTGCGTCGCCGCCTCCTCCTCCTCCGTCGTCGCCGCCTCCTCCTCCGTCACCAAAACCCTAAGGTCATCAAAACCCTCCCCGAGCTTCATGCTTACTGTTAGGGTTTAGGGTTGATGCTTGATGCTGTTAGTATATGCTTACTGTTAGTTGCTTACTGTTATGTATATGCTTACTGTTAGTTGCTTACTGTCATGTATATGCTTACTGTTAGTTGCTTACTTCCATATACTGAGATTGCCTGAGCTTCATGCTTACCAGTCGGTTCCACCACCGGATACTGCACCGGTGCTATCTCCACGGGTCCTATTCTCGCCAGAGCAACTTGCACCGCTGCTACCTTCAAAGTCGACTGCCGTGAAGTCGACCTATAGCCGAGGCAGCAAGACCAGCAAGGGCAAAGCAAAGAAGACCAATGATGATATAGCGTAC